>CM064328.1:150563207-150580707 GCA_032595735.1 Pelochelys cantorii | reverse complement strand
GTTACACAGGTCAAGCTGTACCTTCCTCCTTGACTAATTCCATTCATCTCAGTAAGATAAGGTACTTCTCCTCCTGCATGAAGGCGACAGAATCAGCCCTGTTATGTATGTGTGTATAAATGATTCCAGTTAGGTTTCAGAAAATATTAGTAAAATCATCAGGTGAATAATTGAACTAACATTAGAATAACTTATATGCTTCTTAGAACAGAGTTTTAAATCCTCTTCAGAGATTAAGGCATGAAGCCTTTGACTTGTGCTGTGGGAGTCTAAAACTTTTTCTCTGAAAATTAGGAAAAAAAGAGATGAGACTTTAAAAGCATGCTCCTGTGTTTAGAAGCACCAAGGCAGGTACAACAGTTCCAATACTGTCACAGCTTCAGACAACTGCACCAAACAAATCTGAAGATTCTTCAGACGGGGACAGCTGAGCTGTGCTTGAAACTTTTTCTTGTGCTGTCTATGTCTAGCCGGTGCTAAACTTCAGGTCCATTTTTATGATTAGATTAGCTATACTGTACTTAAAGGTTTTGCCTGTGGTCTGACCAAAGTATTGTGCCAGTGTCTGATAGTGTGTCATATTACTAATGTTCCAAAAGTAAACACACTTGTAGGAAACAGCCATAGTTCAAGGCTACACTTGAAAAAATAAATGTTTCATCAGTCTTAGCAAAGGAACAAATGGCAATAACATTCTGTATCATATTTTACAAAGCTTCAAAAGAACAATGTCCCGTTGAGTGAAATTCAGTAGCATTCTGTAAACATTAATTTAAGGAAATCAATAGGCTCTGTGAGCTAAAGGCACATTGCAAGATAAACTGGCTGGAGTGCTACTCTGTCAAACAGATTTTAGTTTTCTCGGCTAGATAAAGACGGTTTCAAAATGGGGTAGCGTGTTGCAACCAAGGTTTGAAAACTATGTGGCCTTCAACAGCCTGCTTGTTCCTACTACAAAGCTGGATAAACATACTTTAATAATGATAAGATTGGCTCAGGATTGATTTTGCTTTCAAATTTTATATAAAGTAGAATTCTTGGAGAGTGTGAGGGTTTGTTTCTTTAAAGGCTAATTATGAACAGGCAGAAATAAATGCAGCACAGATCACTCAAGATGCCAGCCTGCCAGAAGAGGCTAAATTATCCAGAAAGACAGCAATGGGTTTTTTTCCAATAGCAGGAGTTTATGGATTTAAAACGTATCTTTATTCATGCCAACCTGGCGGGCAACAAGTCGTTTTGCCAAATAGAAAAGCCAAACTCTCTAGTGGTCGTGGGATCAGAGGTCTTCAGCTGGTGAAGGCTGCTCACGTTGCAGAGCTGCACCCCCTAAGGTCGTTTTACTGGGAGGTAAACAGGTTGGATGGGGGTGAGCTGGCTTACTCCTTCAGCTGGATGAGCTGTATAGTGGCAGCAGTGAGCAGCTCCACAAGGAGCTCCTTCACCCAAAGATAAGGTGTAAACAGCATCTCTCAGACCCTCTCCAAGACTAAGACTAAGTCTGCCATCGGGGGAGGACTCTGGTTCCAAGTTAAACAGCTTTTTAAGGGTGCATGGACCAGTGTGTGCGGGCAAAGGCATAGTAGCAGCACAAGATGATTCAGTGGAAATGGTTCCTCTGAGGAAAAATATTAAAAAGGACGAACAATGCCCACAAGGGCCCACAGTGATGCAAGGCGAATAGTTCACTTAAATCGTGTTAAGCAGCGATGAGATTCAGAGGAAAGGGTGTGATTTAGAGTCATAATCTACCCCCAGGTGGGGAGAAAAACACAAAAAGAGAAGGGATCCGTGGGAAACTCCAGGTAGGTTCCATCACTGCTCGGAGGAGGGACATTTGTGGAGGCTGTTGAGTGAGCAAGCCGCTAAATATGTATTGATATGCATCAGGAAATAACATGACACCCACTCTCGCAGGTGGAGAGAAACCCTTCCCCAGTGCACACCACCCCACCTCTCTGCTGGCACTGACTTCCCACCCATTGTGCATGACACGGCTGCTGCTCACCTGAGTGGACCTATAACGAGGAACGCCCCCGCCTGCAATGGCACATCCATGTGCTTATTTGTCCAGTGAGAGTACTGGGCTGGAACTTACGTGGGTACTGAGGCCGCTGCTTGTTATAGGTAACAAACAGGCTTGTGTTGCTTGTACTATATGCCTGCACTTGTCTGGTTTACCCACCTTCTCTCTCGCTTCACATTTTCAGACTCTGTGCTCTTTGGCACTGGGACAGATTACACAATTGTTTTCTCTTCCCTATAGGTGTGTGTGTTTAAAGATCCCGTGTGCTTCTTATAAGCATGACGTGTGTACAGCACCTAGCACAATGGCCCCCACCTCCCAAATAAGTGATAACCAGACTCCTAAGAAGGTGCTAAGTGAAAACTCTGAGGCTCCTCTGGCTGCAGCATTTGACCAAATTCCTTCCATCCCACAGTCCTCACCAAGAGTGCTAGGCGGCACGTTTGGCAGTCAAATCCTGCAGCTCCACTGTCTCCCACACGCTAAGTTTCAGGGTCCCTACTCTTTCCAATCCACTTGTCTCCATTTCCATCTGGAATACCCCTGTGCCACAGTAAAGATGGGGGCCAACCAAAATCTAATGCCACCTTAAGTTGAGTGAACTTCAGGGCTGATTTCATGCAGAACTGAGGGGAAACTGTAGCTACCTCTATCAGCCCCCTCCCTCCTTGTGGATCCCTGAGCCTGCAGGGAGACCCCTAGTGGGAACAAGCAGTGTGGTGCCATAGAGGAAGACCTCACCTTTCTGAATGGATCAGGGCAGATCTACCCAGAGGATGTGCCCTCTGCAGTGCAGGAAAATAGAGCTAGCCTCAGGGGAGCTGACAGCCTCGCTGGGCTCCTGGGCATGGGGGGGGGGTGGAGGGGAAAAGAAGGGGAGGGACTGCCTCTGTGCTCCCAGTAGGGGTGCAGTCTTGGGCAGAGGGGCTAGGAACAGACAGCCCTCAACACACCCAGACAGTGGCACCTCCCTCCCCAGAGCAACCCACAGTGTGCGGCATGGTGCTCTGGCAGCCATTTTAAAAGTCCCGGGCTCCAGGCAGTGGCAGCCATGGTGACCAGAAGCCCAAGGCCATTTTAAATTGCTAGACCCTAGGGCAGATGCCCCTTTTGCCCTTTTCATCAGCAGCTAGCCTTCTGCAGTTTGTAGCTATAAGGTGTAGATTTCTGACGCTTCCGGGTGAATGCTGCTCAAAGCAGTGCTACTTCGCAATCAGTTTGGTTTTTCCACGGTAGCCAATAGAGTGCTTGGCCTTTGCCCCGACTCTTTCTATATTTTTCAAACCACTACCCTCTTTTTTGGAGGAAGTAGAATGGCTGCGTGGGCCCCTTTGTGCTGTGAGTTGGTGTGGCAGCATCCCAAGCAGGAGGCTTTGGCTTACACAGAGAATTTGGAGGCAGGTTTTGGAGTAAGTTGCTACACTTTTTGGCGCACAAGCTAGGGCAGCATATGGCCCAATGTTCTCAGTTTAAGTCTGACACTTAACATTATTTAACAGTTTCTGCATTAGGTGCTTTATAAGGTAAAGGAAATTAACTATTTTCAGCTAATTAGATCACTCAATTGGCTGAACATTCTGGACCCCTTGGAGGAAAAAAAATAGGCTCAAGGCATGGAAAGGCTAGTGCCTCTTCCATCATCACTTATGAGGAGAGGAAGAGATATGGAAAAAAGTATTTTTATTTTAAAAATACAAATGAATAATACTTAAATTGTGGGGGAAATAATTAATAATGTAATCATTTAAAATAATTTCCCCAGTCATCTCCTCTTCTCAGATTGGAGTGGAGCCTGGCACTAACCCCAGTGACTTCTTCACTGGAAGTGGCCTGGGGCACCTCATGGAAGTCTGGAGTCCACAGTATCATTGCATTCAGTCTTTGAGCCTCACTCAAATTTGTGCCTGCAGCACTTTCAGGGCAAGCGTTTCTGCAGATCGGTGATGTTAAAAATTAATTTGCTTACTGGAATATAAAAAAGGAAAGGCTGGAATCACGGCACACTCCTCGGTTTGGCAGTGAGGGCACCTAGCTAGTGGTGGGGAACAGTCCCCAGCAGTCTACAAATATTCCACACCTGTGGGTGCTGTCCCTCTCCTGCTGGCGACTCATCTGGGGAGAGGATCAGGGTCATCTCAATGCGGTCACCCTCCCCACCCCAGTGACCCTCACACCAGCATCACAAGGGCTCCAGTGCTCTAGTGGTGCTGAAGGAGCAGAATGAATACAGGAATGCTGACGCTAGTGATGCGCGCCCCAGCTGCTATTCCAGAGAAGTGAAGAGTTCTAGCCTCACATCAGCCAAGCTTGTAAGGGTTTGAAAAAGAAAAATTAGGGAGACACATGGGGGGGGGGGGAGGGTTAAGACTGTTGTTTACTGCTTCGTTTGCATTCTTTCCTTTTTCCTAACAAACTAGTAATAAAGCACAAAGCTGAATCCACCCTTTCACGTACAACCCTAAAATAATTTAAAAATGCCAGAGTAAAGGGAGGGTCAGGTCAACCCCCTGCCCTCTCTCCCATGCAAAAAGGCTTAGGCCACAGGGCTATTAGCAATCCCACTGCCTCCACTGCAGCTTATAGCAGCCTTGCTCGCCCAAGGAAGGGAAGGGACAGAGAGAGTGCTGAGCTGTCTGATAACGTCAGAGACACAAAAGTGGTGGTGCAGTGAAAATGGATACTGTGCAACACCCTACATTTAATCATTTGCATTTAAATGAAGCTATTTCACATAGAAGGAGTCCAGGGTACTTTACAGGCTCCACATAGGGACACAGTGCTAAGCACATATATATTAACCTGATACGTACATTTCACATGCTATGGATGGACAGACAGAGCCGCTATTCTATAGTGCAAGACCCTTTGCATCTAGAAGGGATATGTCTGGGACCCGATTCTCATTTAGCAATATGGAAAAGGTAGGGGAGAAATGATCCCTTTGACATCTATTTCCAACCTCCCATTCTGGGAATCTTATCCTTCCTCCTCCAAATTAAGTATTCATAAGGCAGAGGAGTCCTGTACCCATCACTGAAATGCAGTCATGTCATGGGGTGGGACACACATTTTAAACATAAAGACATATTAACGTTTCAAACAGACAAAAGAGGGTCTTAAATTACAAGGATTTTGATTTCTTGCCTCTTAAAATATGCTAATTTCTTCCCTTTCCCCTGTCCTCCAAGCAAATTCTCAAAAACATTTTACTTCCAGGCTGACTATCAAGTTGCATTCTGCAGAATTTTTCTTCTGGTTTTACTCCTGCACTAGAACTGTGTGAATATAGGGATTTACAATGGATAGCTCTTTACCTACTGCATCATTAATGGCATTGTAACAGTATGGAAAAATCACTAAAGAATGCCTACAGTTTAAGATGTTTTGGGATGTAATATATGTTGGGCAGTAGAAAGAAAAGGTATATGCCTGGTTACTTTTACACACACACAGCTGCCATTAAATGAGAAATAAAACCAATACATGCAAGACTAGTCTGACTTACTGCCCCTTTAATTCAGACCCATTGTGTCTAAACATGGTCTGCCTTCCGAGGGATGTCCTACAATGCTGGGAAACATTATCTACTATGCTGCCACATTCTGACAAGTACTGGATGCAGGCACCCATAGAACTGCAGGCACCTGTGCCCGGAAGAGCGAATTCAGAGTTGAGGCTGAAAATCCAGTTCTGGCTCCTTTACAGTGACTGTGGAGAGGATGCTCCACAGGTTTTCTGGAATAATGGCAACAAAGGAGTGTTGTGCACTGAGACAGAAAGGGCAGGTGACAGGGCCTGGATGTTGAAGAATATGAGCCTCTTTCACCAATAACAGCCCCTTGCACAGGGAAATTCTGCTGGGAGAACTGGGATCTAGAAGTGCTTTTGCAGCATGCACAATGTATCACAAAAGAGGAGGTTATACCGCTTTGCAGTGTGGTTACCCCACTGTTCCTATGCTGGGCAGTATTTGGCTTGGTGGATGGGCCTTTCACACTGCAGTTGCACACCACATGTTTATATCCATCTATTGACAGAGTACATATTACATGGTATAAAACTCTAGATTAGGCACCCTTGCCAGTTCTGCCTGAAATAATGAGAGATTAGTTGTAACCGCTATAATCTGTCATTTATCGAGGACAGTGGTGGGCCCACAAGACATTTTGTTTTCCTACAGGTATTACTGAAGTGACACATGTTTGAGCTTTGAAGTGTGCTGATTGCACACAATGCTGACTCTGAGAGCCATGCACTCCCTATGCAGCCAATCAAAGGGTGCTATGCGTTCAAATGGCACACTGCACAAATTCTAGGTACGCAAGCACACTTAGCAGAACTACCCTATCCCAGGAAACCATTGCGGTTACAACAATCTTGCAGCCCACTGAGATGAAAGAGGGCCTCTAGGAATTAAGTCCCAGGCCTGGAAATACCCCTTTCTGTCTTAGCATGTGGGGTTGTGGTCAGGGGGTCTATAATGCTCTGGGCAGGGGAATGTCTGAAGTGGAAGGAACACGTGCCTCTCTCCCTGCTCAGAATACAGGTGGGGATCAAGCACCACATGACTCCACCTCCACATGACTCCCATTCATCAGCTGGAGAGGGAGAGATAAGGAAGCTGATTGGCTCCAGTGAAGCCATATGATTAAGCATTCCTGGGCACCCTGCATCCAAGCTTGCTGCTAAAAGCTTTCCTAACCACCCTGCCCTGTAGGCAATGTTCCCTCTAACCTTTGCCATCCATATGCAGAATAAATTTTGTTCTGTGTGCTAAGGCATGTGCCAATGTGCACCATGAATAGAAACACATGCTACCATTGTGGGAGCTCTGCCTATCAGCTGAGTGGCACCTGAATCTCTCCTGGGCTGCTGCCCATGCGCTCAGCTGAAAGGGAACACTGCCTGTGGATGGTGCAATTGTCCAAGCTGGGTTTCCAGGGCTTGCCAGGCAAGGAATTTTTCTTGCTGGGCAAGATTTGGCAGGATGTTTATGGCTTTTCCCACTGTCCTCACAGTGCTGTGGAGAGCTGGTATATGGCGGGTTAAGACAAAGGAGGTGACATTTCAAAATAAATAAACGAAAGAAGAGCGTGAGGGCTAATAAATATTGCAGTTTGTGCCTGGTGCCTAATGCAGGTCAGAAGCTTCACCGAGGCAGTGCCTCAGCAAAAGACAAGCGCACACCCCACGGACGGGTGAGCCTGTGAGGTGAGAGGAGATCCGAAATCTTCACAGACTGAGTTTCCTCTTGTCTGTCCCCTCCTTGCATGGGATTCTGTATGGGATTCTGTATTGGACTGAACTGGGAACTGAATAGCAGGGGGCTGCCTGAGAAAACTAGCCCTCATTGTCTGGTTGCATGGCCTGAGGCCGTTCAGCACTTTCCCCCTGCCCAAAGACCCAACTGACGCCTGGTAGTTAAAAGCTTCTCCTTTAATATTGAAGTTAATAAAGTTGTGGCCTGATGTTTTAAATCCATTCTTGTGCCTGTGAGCCAGCGTTCTCCTGCTCATCTCGCTCAATGCAGCAGTCTGTCTGCTTCGCAATGCCCACTCCCCTGGTCCTCTGCTCTCTATGCTGGCTCCCTGAGCTAAGGTCAAACTCCTCCTCCAGTCTGGCCCTAGCTACCTGAGAGATCAGAACACCCCACAATAACTCTGGGACATTGGGGCAGGGGGGAGGCTCATGAGTGTCGGGGGTGGAGCTTTTAAATAAGCCTGTCCCCACCATGGGAATTGATTCCCTCAAGAGTTAAGAATGATCACAAACCTCACCCTGTTCTGAATGAAATGGAAAACTTCTGTTTAACTCTGCTTTTTCTCAGTAAGCTCTTCCCATTGTACCTTTCTCTCTCACACACACATGCTAATTGAGCTAGTCCTCATACAAGCTGGCAAGGAAGAGAGAGAAAGAGAGAGATTGTTCATTCTATTATTGAATACTTGGCAGGTGCTCAGGTACTATAGTGATGAGGCCCACGTAAGCACCTAGATAGAGCTGATTCTCCAGCTGTTGTGAGAGCCTTCATGTTGTTTTTCTTAATCTTGAGGGGAAATGGTGCCACTTCAATATTGTATCAGTGTACTGAGGCTTCATTTTTATAGGCTGTATTATATCTTGTACTGGCACATGGCATGGGCCTTTCATGGGCATCATTTATAATAGTTTTGCCCAGTAACCCCCTCCTCACGGCCTTATAATGGGCAGGGACCCATGGACCTATATCACTTGATGGAATTGTGTCCATACGGGGTGTTGTTTGAAATAACAGTAGTATGATGGGCTTATGCTATGCTGCCATAAGAATGGAGTCACAACAAACTTGTAACGCTGTTGCTTTACCAACTCAATCATCTTCGTTGTCATGGGACAGGGGACAAATGGGTCGGAGGGTGGTGTGGACATTGTTTATGATGATACCGAATCTCTTTCATGGTTCTCAAGTAATAGAAATTAGCCATGCTCTATGATTAGCTGTTGTTTCCTAAAGGCCCCACACTGCCTTTTCAAAATATATCGATGAGGCTTTTAAATACTTCACGCACTTAGGAACAGCAACTCAAAGACCTATAGGACAGGGAGGAGAGGAGAGTGCATTAAAGCCAAAGGGACTCATACTGTTATAAACCCACACCACTCCATGAAAATGTATCCACTGGGGGTGTCTGTGGGGGAGGAGTGTGAACATTCATTACGGATAAGGAAAGACTCCAAAGCCAGGTCTATACTCAGTGTTTAGTGTTCTAAAATGGTAAAAGAGTTCTATTGATTAATATTTGTTTAAAAACTTAAATCTTCATCTGAGTTTACACTAATATTATGGAAGGCCAGATTCTCAGCTGGCAGGAAATCAACACGGGTCCCTTGTCTCTGGCAGCCAATTTATACCAGCTGAAGATCTCACCCCATGTTTAAATAGGATGTGAGTGAGTTAAACTCTGGGAAATGAATGGTCACATCTGAGTAGCTAACCTGCTTTGAAGCAGCACTATCCACTCTGCTGTGTGATTTGTGTAGAACAGCTCTGAGCACATTTTGAGGAGAAAAAGTTTGCCTTCGTTTATAGGATAATCAAGCGCGGAACATGAAAAATGCATTTATGAAGCGGTGATAAGAAAACAGGGTGCATCCTCTATCAGGTACACCATGATTGCAAGAATAGTTCCCTGTTCACAATTTAACACTACTTTTCAAAAAGTTTGGAATGAAATATTGTGATGTCGAGACAAAACAAAAAAAAATTGACATAACTATTACCTGATACCAACAGTAGGAACATAATCAAGACCTAACACACAATTATTGGTTCCTTTTAACCACCCCCTGCAACTGCAAGTTTGAAATGTTCCTAATCTACTGAGTTGCAGAGATGAATGAAAAGTCATGAAGAACTGTAAGGGATCAGTGTGGGCTAAAAGAGTTTAAAATTCACCTTGTGTCTCACTGCTCATCTGGGATGAGCTGGGAGAAATGAGGCCATATGGAATTCAGCTTCACACAGGGAAATGGAAAACAGGGAAGAACTAGGAAGATGAATAAAGGCTCATCATGGACACAAAAGAACAGAGCAAAAAAGACGCTTGGATTTGGGCATTCTTGTCTGGCAAGGAGGCAGGCAGTAAGGCTAATGAAGCATTTGCGATATGGGACGTATGCCAGCGTAACAAAGAAGATGTGCATCAGCTCTGCAGATGTGCCAAAGCCCCCAGAGCAAAATAATGACATAATCACCATCAGTGTCACAGACCAGACTGTACACAAGGTGACATGGGAGAGAATAAATAAGAGTCTTTAGAGGCCTGAGTACACACACAGGAAGAAATAGCCATTCCTCACTACTGCCACTGTCCCAAGAGAGTTGAAGCGATGTGGGTATAATGTGTGCAGCTACCAAAAGAAATCTTGAATTGTGTAAGGCTAAAGCACTATAAATTGATGCTTTTCTTAGTCTCCAGTTGATGTTTCAATTCCCCCTACCCCTTGTTGAATGCAAAATGAAATGGCAGTAGGAGTCCGAAGACTTTGCCAATCCGGGGGGAGGGGGGGGGAAGAGGAGGAGAAAAGAAAAAGACAAAAAGAAGGGGTTATCAGTAAATAATTGTAAAAACCATACAGCTGGAACTATCTCAGGATTTCACTCAAAATAACATTCAAAACTCAAACAAGGGGAGGAGTACATTTGGCACAGCATTCTCCATGAATGACACTAGAAAAGTAAAATATTTTGAACGTTAAAATACAAGCTTATTATTTTATTGATCAGGAGTAAAACAGTGCTCAGGGCAAGTCAGTACTTAACAAGTTATTTGCAGTAGGGAGTAATCTGAAAAACACCAAGTAGCCTTAAAACTCCCAGCAGCTTTTTCCGTATAAGATAGGAGTCTGTCATGGTACAGCTCTCTGGTTGTGTGGGGTTTTTTTTCTTGATGTTAATGTTACTTTTGTCAATTTTTAAAGGGAACATCTGTTTGAGAAACTGAACCAGCACTGGAAAGCTATGGACTCAATCTGGCAGAGAGTAGCTTCACTCAAAGAGCCAAGGGTCTTTTCATAAGAGTAAAGCTCTTAAAGTGCAGGTCTGTTTGCAGGATCAGCCCCTATCAGAGTAGCTCAGAACAAAGAACTGGCTTCACCAGTGTCCCTTTTCATTGTTTCTAATGAAAGATTCATAAGACTAACTTTAATTTTTTATGACCATTTTTGCATTACTGTATTTGCTGTGTGTACCTCATATGTAGTTTCTTCTTAAATACAGAAAACCTGTTGCAAAATGCCTTGCACAACAACTTAATCAGTACAATCATTGATTTTGGTTTCTCTGCAGGTCATCTTAACATGAAGGACGTGCCATGGGGCTCAGAATATTTTGATGAGCTTATTCTTTTTAAAGTCATATGGTTATGTCTGTGAAGAGCATTGATATTGTCTTGGTGAATTAAAAACCTTCCTAGTTTGCTAGTTAAACTGTCCAGCAAAGAATAATTGTATTTGTCTTTTTTTTTTTTTGGCTTCACCCTATTAACTGCAACAGTAATGTAACAATTGTTAATAGACAGGTTTAATTTGACTGTACTTCTCACATATCTGCTAACTGCACCATATCTTTGTTTAGCATATCATTAGGGTAAACAAGGAAAGCATGTATGTCATTTTGTTCTGTTGTATATGAAATTTAATAATTATGCCACAGAGGATTCTAAATTAATCACAGAAAGTGCAACACTATTAATAATCGGTTAGAAAACTACAGCTTCTTTGCAATTTGAAGTTATTGGCATTGTAGTAGGTTTTTTTTAAATAACCAGACACGTGTTTGTTTCTGTTGGTGTTTATACCAATATTTTCTTTTATGGATATTCCATTAAGCATCCACCTCTCCTCTCCAAACCTGTGTTTGTTTTGGGCATGGAAAGAGGAAGCTGATCAAAACTGACACAAAGAAAAAAATGTTCATGTATTGACCAAAATTTCCCCAGAATAGTTTCCCATAATGATGCTAATTTCTAATCTTCCACTCAAAGTAAAAATAGGCTCTGAAGAAGTTTTAAATAGTTAAATAGCTGTGTAATCTAGATGAAATAAACATGCTTGCTAGTTCAAAAAGGTTGTTAGAACTTTTTTCAGCCATTTAATACATAGATGGCTGAATACAATATGTTCTACAGAAAGATACAACCATCACCAGCAGCTGTTAGAAGAGAGCTTGCTCTCTGCTCCTATTGATAACCCTTTGTGGAATGAAGAAAAAGAGCGGAGGGAAGGAGAACTGAATGTCAGACAATAGACATCGCTACACACACTGTCTCTGAACTTTCCTCATCTCTGAAGGACAATTAATTATGAAGGCCTTTGGGGTAGGTCGAAGCAAGGGAAAACCTACTGCTGGCCCAGCACTCCAGCCGCTATCTCTGTGTTTGTTAAATGGTTGTGCCTGTTGGGAAACCAGAGTAGCAGCCACCAAAATAGCCAATAGATCATTTAGGAAAAAAAAGAGCAAAAGATTTTTTTTAATGTGTGTCTGTCCTTGTATAATTCTATTCTCACTGTGAAATCATCCATACACAAAACACAAGGACAATTTTTTTTAGAAGAGCCACAGGGTAGGTTACAGTCAGAAACGGCCTCTCAGTGGTGTGTTAAAAAGGATGGTCTTTTCACCAAATCATTTCACAGAGGCAAAACAGACAAACACAAAGAGTTGAGACTTTTTCTGCTACATTAAATAGAGTAACTGATAAGGTCAGACATATGATACCTAAAGACATGAATCTGTGAACTCTTGAAGTCAAAGGACTTCTCTGTGCAAAGGAACAATCTTTCAAAGGAAATAGATCATAGAACTCCACTGAATCCCCTTTAAACTTTATGAAGCAGGAGGAGAAAAAGCTCTAAGTAGGGAAGCTTGACAGAAGAGCCTTGAACTATTTTCTGAAGGAAAGATGAGACCCTCCCTAGGCTGTCACAAAACATCTTTTTTTTCCCAAAGGCTCTTCTGAACTTTGATATGTGCCAAGACACCGCTATTGAAAGCTGTATAATTATGTGCTATAGCCACTGTAGAAAATGCTTTGTTCATCTCAACAAAGAACAATAAGCAAAGTAAAGTGACATTACACTGTATCTTTTTCTTTAAGAATGTCGAGAAAGGTCATGGTATGTTATAACTAATAAAGCTGTTGAGTAAGGAGGTTTAAAGTCGATCTTGCTGTGCTTAAATGTAACCCAATGACAAAAAGGCAGAGGGAGCTAAAATGTAATGACATTTAAAAAAAAACAGATAATAAATCAATGGCCCAGACTCATTATACCAACGAATATCTTGAACCTAAAGGAAATAAATATAAAAATGAAGAGTAGTTGTGAGACAGACTTCTGTCTCCAAGTGTGGCTTTCTCTTCAAGTTTCCCTTCAAGTTGTTGCTTGCAATTAAACTAAGCAAGAAATTGATTACCGAGTAGTAAATAAACGGTATGTACAGTGTCTGCACAGTCTAAAGCAGGGGTGGGGAACCTCAGGTCTGGGGGCTGGATGTGGTTCTGGCTTGTCTGGATCCGGCCCCCGAGGCTCAGGACCCTCCCTGCACTGGGGAGCCTGCCCTGGTGGGGCTGGAGCACACACAGTCTACTAGGCCGGGCCCCCCTCGGTTCTGGTGCATGAGGGGAATGTGCGGGGTGTCTTTCTCCTTCTCAGTTGGGTGCCACGTCAGTGAGGGGCTTTTGTGTGCGGCCCCCGACTGATTTTTCTGTGGGTCAGTGGCCCCCAACCCAAAAAAGGCTCCTCACCCCTGGTCTAAAGGCACCTGAATTTTGTAAGTTTTACAAATACATTTAATCTCCTGTGAAAGCTGCAAGGAAAACAGATTTTTTTTCCCAAAAAGTGTCTCTTTGAACTGTTTTCTTCTTTTTAAACAAAAAACCCATGGGCCATCATAGGCAAAAATTCAGAGACCAGTATTTCTAATGAAACGTCACCTTTTGGAGTATGTGTGTGTGGGAATCTCCCTAAATATGTGTGCTCAATTTTCCTTTAAAGGAATGATGACAATAATAAGCCTTTCCTAAATTGCTTGTTATTTACAATCTGCACAATAAGTTTTCTATTCTTTTGCTGCAGCTCAAGTAATAAGTCATCTGCCTTTTTTATGCTATGCTGAGTAAGGAGATGTAAAGTTGAATAGAAAGCGAGAGGAGAATAATATGAAAAGAAGGCTGTTGTCACCTAGTCCTGGTAATGCATTAGAAACGTACAGGCTGCCTCTGTGCAGTATCTTGAATACCTGAAATGTCCATAGGGGGAGCAAGTAAGAAGCTTGTAAATTATAAGGTCTGCTTTCCTCTTACACTAAAACCAACTTACCCTGCCCTAGTTGTGTACAGGGGCCTTAAAGGGGGTATAAATCCTGCGTTAAAGCTCCTATAAGATTGAAAAAGCACTGTAAATTGACCTTAGTTTAAATGAGAATCAGACATTAAGGGTTTAATTGTCCCTTTGATGCACCTCAATTGAGGTCAAGAGGAGCCATACTCAAGCGAAAGACTATGGCCTTCTAAAATGAGAACGTTAGTGTCCAGGAGTTTCAAAAATTGCTATTTATTTAGGATGCACATTTTGAATGCTTTGAATAGCATTTTCAGAGTCTGGGTTTCAGGCATTTCCAGCTGAGCCACCCAAAACGGAGGCTCCCAAAATCACAAGTCATGCTGGAAAATTTGGGCCACTGGCATTTCTCTGACTTGTTCTTCGGGTGCTTAGATGAATGTTTTCTTATTTGTGTTTGTGTAAATAAACCCAATTCCCATTTATTTCACTGTCTATGTCTGTTCTGCTGTAAAACACCCGCAACTGACCCAGGTCAGCTGACTCAGACTGGCAGGGTTCAGGCCACAGAGTAGACTCCAGACTCAGGCTGGAGCCCAGGCTCTGGGACTGCATGAATGGGAAAGGTCCTGAGCCCAAGCGTCAATATACTGCAATTTTATACCCCCCACAGCCCGGCCCCACAAGCCTGAGTCAGCTGACTTGGTCCAGTCAACAGATGTTTTACTGCAGCGGAGACATACCCTGTGGGATTAACGTGTCGTGTCAGCAGTTAAGCAAGTGGGTCTTTGCAACATCAGGGTATTAATTAGGTTTTCCCTGACTTCATATCACTTTTTCCACATAAAATAAAGTGAACCTCGTAACCAGCTTTTTTCAGCTTCTAAGACAGACCATTGTACTTTGCAGACTCTTGTGTGCAAATATGCCATAACCAATGTTGTGTTAAAAAAAAAAAGGGCAATTGTCGTTTCATCCTTCACTGTGGCAGAATAACATATAGTGTATTCATAAAAATAATGCACTTGGGCAGAAGTTTCACCATTATGCTAAGCTTGGAGATGTACCTCTGCAGGACTGGGTGAATTCCTGTGAAACAACATGCAAGTGGAGCTCAGAGGGACAGTCTGCAATAGCTTACTTGAGTGTTTGTTTGCTTACTCCAGATGTTTTAGATAAGTTGAGGTGTAAGTGGAAGGACAACAACCAGAATCCCCAATGCTAGGGGAGAGATCCCTAAGGGTATGTCTACACTGCAAAGTAAACCTGTGCTTCATCCTGGGCTCAAACCCACCCCTTTCTTTACACCTACATTGCAATTGTGCTAACTCTGAGTTTGGACCCAGGTTCCCAAGATGCTGCAGGGCTGTAGAGTCCAAGCTCAAGTTAAGCCCAGACCCAGGGTCTGAGCCCTATTGCTTTGCAGTGTAGACATGTTGCTGGAAGTATCCCACAATTGCATGGACCAACTTCATTAGTTCTCTTTATTCCAACAATCTGCAACCCACCCTACTGAAAGAGGAGCTTTCTGGGTTTGCAATGGAGAGTGAACCAATCTAGCCTGTTGCAAAATGAGCAGCTTCCTGGTAACATGCAGGGCAGACAGTAATGTTTTCCCACCGTGCAGCATGGTCCTAGGCTAGAGTTGGAAAGGAGGGCTAGGAGGTGCTAAGGACTCTGGGATGTGGTTACTTTGACTCAGGTCTGTGTGCTGCAGTGTGAATGCAAGAGCCCTAGGTTCAAGTGTGGGTTGGAAAAGACTTAGCACAGGGTTAAAATACAGTGTAGATGCTCAAGCTCAGGATTCCCTAACATGGATCAGCTGACTCTTGTCCCAGTACCCCCCAAGCTTACCCTGCAGTGTAGACATACCCTGAAACATCACAGCTGAGAATGTGGCAGTCTCAGCCTCCTGCGGGGAAGTCAGAATGTGGAGTCCTGGGGAGACTACAATCCCTTTAATAGGTGAGAGTAAAGGAAAATCCTGCAAGTGACAGGACTGAAGTAGGAATGGGAGCCATAGAGGAGCTGGAATCCAGGTGCCATCTGAAGGCCAACATTCACTGCCTTTTACAAACCATTCTGTATTTCAGTCTTTTGCCTCTTTTACACCAGTGGGTCTTGCCTGCCAGTGTCCCATTCTGGTTGTAACCACGAGCTGCGGTGATATTATAGTTGCTGATTCTGAAGGGGGGATAGAGTTAAGTGCCTTTAAAACAAAAGTGGAATGGAATCTATGTGGGTAACTGGACGTGAATCTTAGTTATTGATATCATGGTGCTGGGCTCCCTAGAAATACCATAGATATGGAGTGGCTCAGCAAGCTGGTAGCTCTTTCTGACCTTCTTCTCCATCTACAGTGTGATATATAAATTCTGGTTCAGAGAGGAAGGATGAACTGTTTTTCATTTGTAAAAAATAAAACCCACCTCAAGGCAAATGTGAGTTTTTTCCACCTTTACTGAAGAAATCATGTTTGCCATTCTTCTATCAGTCTGAATTTCCCTGCACAGCTATATTAACTGCATGTTCTGTTTCAATTGACCTTACAGGACAAAACAAATACAGAAACAAATCTATGCAACATTAAAAAAAAAAAGATAAGTCACTGTGTCCTGTTGGAGGTGGTGTATCTATCTCTGGCACTGAGCCACAAGACGACAATGGCAAAGCTAAAATGATAGGACGTGTAGCTTGTTAAGCATCTTATTTGACTTTGCTAAAAGCTGACACTTCCAACAAAAGGAACACAGCATTAGAGTTTCCTGAGCAAATCTGTGGCACAGCCTGCGAAGGACCAAATTCACCTGTTTTTTTCACTTTTTCCTAATAGTCAGTTTGGGTGCATTAAGGTATGTGAGTTTCACTTACCAGCAAAGGAAGAGGGGTTACAAAATGCAGTATAGATGATTTAAGAGGAAGAACTTTATATCAGACTGTAATCATATCAGAAGACCAGGAAAGCATCACTGAAGTATGCGGAAGGAACTTTCATTATGCTAAATATTGTAAATGTTCAGTTTACTAAAGCCCTTTAGATCCAATGTTAGTGTTACAAGACTTCTTTTTTGCTTTCCAACTTGTGGGGGTGTGACTTGGCACTTATCAGATAAGGTTATAAGACTACATTGAAGATTGCACCATGCAGTTTAACAATTTTTGCATCTTGAATATGTGACAAACTCTACTTCAAAAAATGAGGTTCTAGGAAATAGATATGGGTCTTTTCCTACAGGCACGGGGAAAGGAACATTTGAAGAGGCTCTTAGTCATCACCAGTTTAATTGCTAGATATCTTTTCTGAGATCTTAGGCTTGAGAAAAAGAGAGTTTAATCACTGGATGTGCATATCAAAAATCACTTCCATGTTACATGTGAGAATTTCATTCTCAAGATTATTTAAAAATTTCCCCTTGGTTTATATATGCTCTATATTTCTCAAAAAAAATTAAATGTATCCATTAAAACTACTACTTTAAATTAACTTTCTGACTCAAACTTTGTAAAGTACTAATAAACTCCCAAGGCCTTAAGTATAAGCCAAGCTGTTGTAAAACAATGCAACTTTATTCGGTCTTCACAGTGTTCAGCAAATCAAAATATGGTTGACAATATAAAGTAGGGGAAACTAAACCAGCTTTAAAAATAAACATT